>CM064513.1:56107951-56155451 GCA_032716605.1 Paralithodes platypus | reverse complement strand
GTCAATTTCTCGGCCTTCGCTTGTTATAGATAATTAATAAATACATTGCAAATAGCGTGTGTGGATTATTGCGTATGTAGAATGTAACAAAATTGGTACACATTTTAAAACTAGTTATTTACACACGTTTTTAAACCCTTCGCCATTTTGGAAATAATTACAGAATAGATTTACAGTAAGAATTGTAAGTGAGTTCCAAAAGCTTTACAAAAGTGTTATTACGCACTTATTATGCTTACTAGTTTTGCTAGAGTCTGTTAACCCTTTGAGTACCAGCGACGTGTGTATAATTACATTCTAGCTATATTTAGACGATATTATGCAGCTTTGAGAGGAGCTGTGGTAGTTAAGAGGGTTGGTTGAGATACCGGTAGTTTGAAGCCTTATTATTGCTAGAGGTCTTTCCTAAGCTGAATAAAATCGGCTAATATTGACTAGAGTAGGATGAAGAGGACGTCCCTTTACTGTATGGGTTAAACAATTATACTTATCCCTTTCAATACGATGACGTCTTTTTCATTATATTCTTCATTATACAACTTTATTCAGTTTAAGAATGGCCCTCCCCTCAACTCGACCATGGCTCTAAATGTCGAAACTCATATTTATTAAGCAAGAACAAAGAGACGGTTAAAGAAATTGGCGTATGTAGCATTATAATAATCCACAAAAACATCTGTATGCAACATTCAATTCCCCAGCCAATGCAACTTTACGATGAGGGTTGAGTATGTTGAAAAGCATAATATATATTGGGTAAGAGGAAATAGCCGGTAAAAGTAATGGCAGGAAGCAACATGTACGTGAATATAACATAGACAATATACAGATCCCCAACCTTCCATAAATATTGGAATATATATACCGTACCCTTCCATCAACTTAAGGATCATGGCTCTTATCATGGATCATGGGGGATGGACGGGTTTTCTGGACCACTTTCTTCCTCATGTTTAGCCTCATTAGTTTTCAGATTTTAAGACGTTCGGCCCACTAGTTTGGCGATTTTAACACCTTTCGCCCCATTTCGTTTTCAATTTTAAGAGCTTTCGTGCCATTTAGGTGTCGACTTTTTCCTGGCGAGCGATAGCGAGCCTGAAATTTAAAGTGGAATCGGCCTTCGGCCGGGACATTTTCTACCAAAAAATGTACAAATTTATCTTGAAGGAGGGTTTAGGGGGTATTTTTCTAAGCTTGATGGAGGTATAGAGAGGAAACTAAGGAAATAAAGGAATACATGAATTAATAAACAAAAAAGACAACTCATCTCCCCTTAAATGTCTACGTGCAAGTATTTATTGGGTTCCGGAGAAAAACAAATATCGGTAAAACGTTACCGATATCAGACAGTATATACACGAATATATATATATATATATATATACAATATTCAAATTCCCGGCCTGTATTTGGTAGGTTCGAATTACTACCCTTCCAAATGTCGAAACGCATAATTAATATATTGGAATAAAAGATAGCAGGTAAAAGGTAATTGGTATTAGAAAGCATATAATAAACCACGAATGCATATTTATACAGTATACAATAATGACTAATAAATACCGTTCCCTCACCTTTAGGATCGCGGCTCTAAATGTCGAAACGCATAATATATATTGGGGCAAGAAAAACTAGCAGGTAAAAATCTGGAACGCACGGCATTGAAGACGAGAGTGTGTGTGAGAGCCCGAGTCAAGCACGCATCTGGGAGCCCCTCTTATCTGCCTGCATTAAGCTAAACGGCCACGGTAACTCTGCTTTTGTTGCGGCAGACGTGAGAGCAGAGAAGCGCCTTGCAATAAACACAAATTAAAGCCACTCCAATGGTTTTTGGTTCCGCGCGGTGCGATAGTTTCGGCGTACCGTCCGGCAGCGTTTGTTTACATCGCCTCTCCGCCCGGTGCCTGCCAGACGTGCGATGATCCCAACACTGGTGATTGCCTCCCCGGGTTTTTAATACTTTTGTTTTTCTTTTTCCGTTCGTTGGTGTAGCGGGAAGTTACGACCGCTTAACTCTTGTTTTTAATATCCAGCCTTCCGTTCCATTTTCTTTTACATTTCGCTTCATGGTTTTGTCTTTCAACTGCGCCGATTGTTTGAAAATGGGAAAACGAGTATTGGGGTAGGTAAAATATCAGTAGGCAAGATTATAGGCTAGTTATCTAGAAGAGTAAGTATTATATAATAATTTATCATAATGAACAAGATATTAGGATGTTTTTCCATGAGATTTATAGAATAACCATTATTTAATAGCAAAATTCTAGTTTAGTTACTAGTTTAGGCAAAGTCTCAACACCAAATCGTGATGTGGAAGCTTCGAGATTAGCCATAAGATCAGGCAAGATATATTAACTCGAGCTTCTTCCGATTTAGCTTTCCGATTTAGTCCAATGGCTCGATATGAACTTCATCATTAATGTATGTTGTGTTGGGAATAAGTTATATACCGGTATATATATATATATATATATATATAGAGAGAGAGAGAGAGAGAGAGAGAGAGAGATAACGAACTAAAATATATTCTTCCCTTCCCCCATAAACATTGCACATCATGCTGCCTGAGATCAGTCCATTGCGAGATTCTTAATTATCAATATAATCAGGAAGAGTATAATAAGTAACTTGTGGTAACCGTGATTCTAGAATAGCTATATGATCAGGTAAGGTATAACTAATTCGTGATGACGTTGTAAGAATTATTCTAGGTTAGCTTTAAGGGGAGGTTTTTAGTTTGGTCCCTAGATATCCTTCAAGCTTAAGATTACACCCCCTTGAGCCCCTTTCAAGATAAATTTGTACATTTTTCGGTAGAAAAATTTCCCGGCTGAAAGCCGGTTCCTCTTAAATTACAGGCTCGCTATCGCTCGCCAGGATAAAATCGACATTTAAATGGCACGAAAGGTTTTAAAATTGACAGAAATGGGTTGAAAGTTCTTAAAATAGTCAAAGTAATGGGGCAAACGTCTTAAAATTAGAAACACAATGGGGCTAAACATGAGGGAGAAAGGAGTCAAGAAAAAAATCCCTCAAGTGGACATCTCCCCTTAAGATCAAGGTACATTTATTTATCAAAGTTCGTGGATCTTTCTGATTTAATTTGAGTATGCAAGTATTATCATTATAATTACTTTATGCAAGTAATATATATTCATTTAAGACTATATTTTTTCTTTTATAGTTTATATTGAGTAGCAAATTGCATCTACTGATATATCTTGATAGACATATTATTCGCATAATAATAAATATGAGAGGTCTGCGGAATGTTTTGAGTAATTAAAATAACTAACTTTTCCCGATCCAATTCTAACCCCTCCCCAAGAACTCCCCGCAAATGACCCTGCCCGAGAACAGCCCCCAAAGAAGTGAACTGGATGGTGTAATTTAGCCGCCCTCCTGACAGATCGGTATCGTGAATCGATAACGAAGTTAATTACGGAATAATGGTCAATGTTCCCGACGCTGTGGAGGAGGGGATAGGGCAGAGGGGGAATAAAAGAGGGGTGGAGAGAATTGAATAAAGGGGGAGGGGTGTAAGAGATGAATTTAATGAAAAGAAAATGTGATAAAAGGGGTGTGGATAAGAGAATGTAAAAGGGGATCAGAGAAAAAAGTAAAAGCAAAGAAAACATATTAAAAGAGAGGTGGAGATAAGACATTAAAAAGGGGGGGGGGGATATGAGACAAACGTAAACAAACAGAAAATTTAGTAAAAGAGGGGTGGAGATAAGAGAATAAGAGGGGGATAAGAGACAAATGTAAATGAGGAGGATAATTTAATGGAAGATGGAAGGAACTAAGAAAATTAATGGGGGTATAAGAGATAGTGTAAACTGAAGGGTAAATGTAACCAAATAGAGGTGGGGGATAAGAGATTGAATAGGGGAGAGAAGAGGCAAATGTAAGTGAAAACAAAAACGAAATAAAAGAGGAATTGAGATAAGAGGATTTTGAGGAGAGGAAGGATTTGGAATAAAGCTGGGAATAATGAGGGAGGGAAAAGGCTGCATAAAATAAGATGGAGATAACAATAAAAAAAGGAGGATAAGAGGAAATGCATATGGGGAGGAAAATTGAATGAAAGAAGTCAGACTAAACATAGAAGAGGAATAAGGAGGGAGGAAAAAGAGGGGAAGTAAGGAGATAATTGAATAAAAGGGTGAGAATGAGAAAATATCGATGGAGAGGGGAAAGTTCAATTGGCAATAAAGAGGGGATACAGCGATAATGTTAATGATGGGGGAACAGAGAATAAAAGAGGAGAGTAGTTATAGTCGATTCAAAAGAGGGGAAATAGGGAGATAAGTGAATAAAAAGGGGATAAAGATAAAAATGACAAACATGAGGGAAAAATTTATTAAAAGATCGGTGTATAATACAAGATAAAGGGTTAAAAGGAGAGTTAAAGAGGGGAAGTAAGGAAATAAGTGAATAAAACGTGGATAAACAGAAAATGTGAATAATGAGGGGAAAATATATAAAAGCGCGTAACATACAAAATAGGAAATAGATGGGAGGTAAGAAAGAGGGATAATAGAGATATAAGCCAATAAAAGGGGAAATAAAGAGGGGAAAGTCTAATAAAATTGGGCAGAATGAAAGAGGGGATTAATTGGAGCCTATTAAAAGAGGGGAAGTAGGGAGATAAATTCATTAATGAGGAGATAATGAGAACAATGTAAATGATGAGGGGAAACATGAATAAAAGAAAGGAGGATTAAGAGGGGATGTAGAGAGATAACCGACTAAAGGGGGGATAAAGAGAAAAGCGAATTAAAGATGGTAGAAGACGAGAGCGAAGGACAAAGAGGGGAAATAGGAAGGACAATAAAAGGAGAATTAAAGAGGACAGTAGACACAGAAGAGGAGGAGGGAAAAGGTAATAAATGATGGGTGGGAGATAAACAGAAGGAGGAACAAAGAAGAATAAAAGGGAAGGGATACAGAGAAAACAAAGAGAAGAGAGAATGGAAAATGAGTAAGAGCATTAAAAGAGAGTTAGAGAAAATGAGTAAGAGCATTAAAAGAGTTAGAGAAAATGAGTAAGAGCATTAAAAGAGAGTTAGAGAAAATGAGTAAGAGCATTAAAAGAGTTAGAGAAAATGAGTAAGAGCATTAAAAGAGAGTTAGAGAAAATGAGTAAGAGCATTAAAAGAGAGTATGAGAAAATGAGTAAGAGCATTAAAAGAGAGTTAGAAAAAATTAGTAAGAGCATTAAAAGAGAGTTAGAGAAAATGAGTAAGAGCATTAAAAGAGAGTTAGAGAAAATAAGTAAGAGCATTAAAAGAGAGTTAGAGAAAATGAGTAAGAGCATTAAAAGAGAGTTAGAGAGAACAGAGAGGAGGAATTTAGAGGGGAGAAGAATCAAAGAAGGGGAATACAAAGATAAATACAAAGACGAAATAAAATTAAGTGGACAAAGAGTAATAATAAAAGAGAGGTGGAGATAACAAAAGGGGGAGTGAATGGGGGGGGGGGTAGGTAGAACAATAAGAAGGGGAAACAAATATAAACAAGAGAGCGAGGAGAGACACAATGATGGTAAATAGAAAAAGAGGAAATACACAGAGCGGTAGACAATGTAGAAAGTGTCATTAAGGGGAGGTTTTTAGTGTGTTCCGTAGACCTCCATCAAGCTTAAAATTACACCCCCTAGACCCCCTTTCAAGATAAATTTGTACATTTTTCGGTCGAAAAATTTCCCGGCCGAAGGCCGGTGCCTCTTAAATTACAGGCTCGCTATCGGTCGCCAGGAAAAAATCGACACCTAAATGGGACGAAAGGTCTTAAAAGTGACATAAATGGGGTGAAAGTTCTTAAAATCGCCAAATTAATGGGGCGATCGTCTTAAAATCTCAAAAGCAATGGGGATAAACATGAGGGAGATAGGGGTAAAGAAAAAAGTCCCTCAAGTGGAAATCTCCCCTTAACCCATTCTGTACCAGAGACGTCCTTTTACCTTTACTCTGGCTACTTACTATTAGACGACTTTATTCAGTTTTAATAAAGAGGTCTCCAGCAATTAACAGGCTTCGAACTATCGCACTTAACCATTTTTACTACCACAAATCCTTCTTAACCTGCACACCATCGCGTCTATATACAGCCTAGCTAGACTATAACTAAAACACGTCCCCGGTACAGAAGGGGTTAAAGGTAGAAGACGAGTACACTGTAAATATCGAGGTAATAAAAAGGGTATGACAAAGGTATAACAACTCCTTTACCTTTCTAATTGGTATATATATGTTGGATTTATTACTTATATAGGGGTAGATCATGATGGACACTTTATATGCCCTTTTCATACCTATAGTTTTAGAGAGTGTAGGTAAGACAGGTAAGGAGACTGGAGAGGTATGCACAGAATGAATGTAGATATGGAAGATAGAGAAAATGATGGAAGTTACAAACACGTCCGTGGCAATTATAGGAATATGAGTAGGGATATGTTGTTAAGGGGAGGTTTTTAGTTTTGTCCCTAGATATCCATCAAGCTTAAGATTACACCTCCTTGAGCCCCTTTCAAGATAAATTTGTACATTTTTCGGTAGAAAAATGTCCCGGCTGAAAGCCGGCTCCTCTTAAATTACAGGCTCGCTATCGCTCGCCAGGATAAAATCGACACCTAAATGGCACGAAAGGTCTTAAAATTGACAGAAATGGGTTGAAAGTTCTTAAAATCGTCAAAATAATGGGGCAAACGTCTTAAAATTAGAAAAACAATGAGGCTAAACATGAGGGAGAAAGGGGTCCAGAAAAAAATCCCTCAAGTGGATATCTCCCATTTCATAATGATAAATTGGCATTAATATGATGCAATGACATAGTAGTTTCCATTAATATGATGCAATGACATAGTAGTTTCACAATTTGTTCATTACAAATTGAGAAGTTAGCTGATAATGGATTAAATTATCTGCCAGGTTAACACGAATAGACTATAGTAGTAGGGGAAACAGGTCAAAACGGCCACACTCCTAAACGACCTCACTCCTAAATGACCACACTCCTAAACGGCCACATTCTGAAGGAGCCACACTCCTAAACAGCCACACTCCTAAACGGCCACACTTCTAAACGACCTCACTCCTAAATGACCACACTTCTAAACGGCCACATTCTTAAGGAGCCACACTCCTAAACAGCCACACTCCTAAACGGCCACACTTCTAAGCGACCACACTCTTAAATGGCCACACTCCTTAACAGCCGCAACGTAAATAGTCACACTCCTAAACGGCTGCAACTTAAACGGCCACACTCCTAAACGGTTGCAACCTAAACAGTAACATTCCTAAAAGGCCGCAACCTAAACGGCCACACTCCTAAACGGCTTCAACCTAACGGCCACAATGCTAAGCAGCCTAGATGCAGTTAGGTAAGATTATACTAAAATAGGTTAGGTTAAGTAGCTTAGGTTTTGTTACGTTAAATTAGGCTTAGTTAGGGTAGATTAGGCTTGGTTATGTTAGATTAGAGACCCTATAGTGTAACACTATGGGGTATCTAGGTTAGATTAAGTTAGGATAAATTAAGTTTGGTTAGGTTAGAATAGGCTTGGTTTGGTTAGGTTAGATTAGGTTAGTTAGATTAGATTCGTTTAGTTAAGTTAGATTAGGCTTGGTTAGGTTAGATTAGGTTAGTTAGTTTAGATTAGGCTTGGTTAGGTTAACTTAGGTTAGTTAGTTTAGATTAGGCTTGGTTAGGTTAGATTAGGTTAGTTAGTTTAGATTAGGCTTGGTTAGGTTAGTTAGTTTAGATTAGGCTTGGTTAGGTTAGTTAGTTTAGATTAGGCTTGGTTAGGTTAGTTAGTTTAGATTAGGCTTGATTAGGTTAGTTAGTTTAGATTAGGCTTGGTTAGGTTAACTTAGGTTAGTTAGTTTAGATTAGGCTTGGTTAGATTAGGTTAGTTAGTTTAGATTAGGCTTGGTTAGGTTAGATTAGGTTAGTTAGTTTAGATTAGGCTTGGTTAGATTAGGTTAGTTAGTTTAGATTAGGCTTGGTTAGGTTAGTTAGTTTAGATTAGGCTTGGTTAGATTAGGTTAGTTAGTTTAGATTAGGCTTGGTTAGGTTAGATTAGGTTAGTTAGTTTAGATTAGGCTTGGTTAGATTAGGTTAGTTAGTTTAGATTAGGCTTGGTTAGGTTAGTTAGTTTAGATTAGGCTTGGTTAGATTAGGTTAGTTAGTTTAGATTAGGCTTGGTTAGTTAGTTTAGATTAGGCTTGGTTAGGTTAGATTAGGTTAGTTAGTTTAGATTAGGCTTGGTTAGGTTAGATTAGGTTAGTTAGTTTAGATTAGGCTTGGTTAGGTTAGATTAGGTTAGTTAGTTTAGATTAGGCTTGGTTAGGTTAGATTAGATTAGTTAGTTTAGATTAGGCTTGGTTAAGTTAGATTAGGTTAGTTAGTTTAGATTAGGCTTGGTTAGGTTAGTTAGTTTAGATTAGGCTTGGTTAGGTTAGATTAGATTAGTTAGTTTAGATTAGGCTTGGTTAGGTTAGATTAGGTTAGTTAGTTTAGATTAGGCTTGGTTAGGTTAGTTAGTTTAGATTAGGCTTGGTTAGGTTAACTTAGGTTAGTTAGTTTAGATTAGGCTTGGTTAGGTTAACTTAGGTTAGTTAGTTTAGATTAGGCTTGGTTAGGTTAACTTAGGTTAGTTAGTTTAGATTAGGCTTGGTTAGGTTAACTTAGGTTAGTTAGCTTAGATTAGGCTTGGTTAGGTTAGATTAGGTTAGTTAGTTTAGATTAGGCTTGGTTAGGTTAACTTAGGTTAGTTAGTTTAGATTAGGCTTGGTTAGGTTAGATTAGGTTAGTTAGTTTAGATTAGGCTTGGTTAGGTTAGATTAGGTTAGTTAGTTTAGATTAGGCTTGGTTAGGTTAGATTAGGTTAGTTAGTTTAGATTAGGCTTGGTTAGGTTAGATTAGGTTAGTTAGTTTAGATTAGGCTTGGTTAGGTTAGATTAGGTTAGTTAGTTTAGATTAGGCTTGGTTAGGTTAACTTAGGTTAGTTAGTTTAGATTAGGCTTGGTTAGGTTAGATTAGGTTAGTTAGTTTAGATTAGGCTTGGTTAGGTTAGATTAGGTTAGTTAGTTTAGATTAGGCTTGGTTAGGTTAGATTAGGTTAGTTAGTTTAGATTAGGCTTGGTTAGGTTAACTTAGGTTAGTTAGTTTAGATTAGGCTTGGTTAGGTTAGATTAGGTTAGTTAGTTTAGATTAGGCTTGGTTAGGTTAGATTAGGTTAGTTAGTTTAGATTAGGCTTGGTTAGGTTAGATTAGGTTAGTTAGTTTAGATTAGGCTTGGTTAGGTTAGATTAGGTTAGTTAGTTTAGATTAGGCTTGGTTAGGTTAGATTAGGTTAGTTAGTTTAGATTAGGCTTGGTTAGGTTAACTTAGGTTATATTAGTATGGCCATTTTGACTTGAATTAAATAAGGGATAGGGACTACAGGAAGGAATATACAGAGCGGTCGCGAAACATTTCCCCATAGGGAATTCCTGTGTATTGGCAAGAGAAAGCTGAAGAATATATTTGTATTTACTTCACTCCAACACCAAACACCTCTCAAAGAAATTAATGAAAGCAAGTGAATCCACTGGGATTCGAACCTGGGTTACCACATACAAATGCAGATCAAATATATAGGAATGCATATCAAATATATAAGAATACCCTATGGGCAATACACAGGAATTCCCTATTGGGAAATGTTGCGCGACCGTTCTGTATATATATATATATATATACAGAGAGAGAGAGAGAGAGAGAGAGAGAGAGAGAGAGAGAGAGAGAGAGAGAGAGAGAGAGAGAGAGAGAGAGAGAGAGAGAGAGAGAGATACGAAAGAGGGAGAGCGAATGGGTAAAAAAGACAAATGGGCTGAGCTTTGTTATTAATTGAAAGAGTTGGCTGGTAATGCTGTGGGTCTGGTTTATGGTTTAATATTAGGCCAGTTTACCCCCCCCCCCCCCCCCGTCTCTCTCTCTCTCTCTCTCTCTAGCATATAAGCCATAATATCGTCTATTATTCTAGGACGAAGGCTCATGAATGATCAAGTGTGTTGGTATTTTTCTTGTTCTTGGGGATCTCTGAGGTGGCCGGTGGATAAGACCATTTTGATTTGTCGCCGTATATTTGGAGATACTGACGAAACTTATGAGAATAATACAGTAGCTATTGCCCATCGAAAATCCTGTGTCACGTGAGAACCAAAACGGCATACTGAACCCTGAGATATCCACAGGTGACGCAGGGTTATCGTGAAGTCGCTCTTGTTTCCTTAGTTCTTTCTTTATTTAACTGCGGTATGTTTGTATGTAAGACGTTTAGAACGTCTTTTTAAGCGTCATATATATGTGGATCATTGTATTCGGGATCATATATTTGTCTCATTTATGTACCAGTTCTCTTTTACTGATGGGAGAGATTATACTTTAGGTTAACTAATCATTCCTTCTTTTACATCCCCCTCTCTCTCATTCACTCACACATATATTATCTCTCTCTCTCTCTCTCTCTCTCTCTCTCTCTCTCTCTCTCTCTCTCTCTCTCTCTCTCTCACCCACCTTCCCAATACGCTCGCAAGAAACAAAAGCGCATCGCCTCTTGTTTACCTTTATAGAGCAGGCGGGCGCGGGCCGTGAGGGGTGTGAGAATCGTGGCTGGGAATGTGGGAATTACGGCACTTGGAATGGGAGTGGAGAGAGAGAGGGGGGGGGGGCAGGGGAGGGTGGAAGGGGGGGGGAGTAGGAGGGAGAGAGAGATCACATCTGTACAGTATATACAGTAGGCATAATAACGAGTAAGTTTTTTCTGAGCGTACACTAAGTATCGCACTTCATGATTATTGGACTACCATATTAAGCATAAGTACACTATTGTACTGTAAATCTGAAAATGAGAGGTAGGGGTAGATTATAAATACTGCTATATTTGTCTTGCATGTGGCAACCTCTGAACTAGCCTTTTCATTGGCCTGTAACTCTGTGAAGCCCAAAGGTTATTGAACTAGTCTTCATGATCTTGGTCCCCTTAAATTGCCAAGCAAGATGGCAACATCATATTTATAAACGCCACATGTTGCTTGATGAGGGTTAGCATACCGTCGTAATAGTCTATTCGAATATAGCCAGATATCTTTATATGCTACGAGTTAATGACGAAATGGAGTGTATTTACTGACGTGTTGGTGTCTGTTATCTGCAGACCAATTTAGAACAGCAAGGCGGAGAAGTCACCTCTCCAAACCTCCAGCTGTTCTTTGTGAACTTGAAGCTTCGCGGTCTGCAGTTGAGAGATCTACCATTGAGCAACGCCTCCTTCCAGGACACTTGTGTTATATTGGGAAATGGGGGCGGAGGAGAACATAGATGGAGAGGAAGATGGCTTGAAAACATCTTGGAAAGAAAATATACTATTGATGAATAAAACAAATACCAGTATATAGAATTATAAGAGAAACGAAAAGGTAGATAGATGGCAGTTAGGTAGCTAGCTAGATAAATACGGTAGTTAATTATCCACAGGTATATAATACAGGATAGAATAAATCAATACAGAAACACCACTGAGTATCTATCCATCTATCCATCTATATAATTATCTATCTACTGTATATATGTCTATCTCTCTCTCTCTCTCTCTCTCTCTCTCTCTATATATATATATATATATATATATATATATATATATATATATATATATATATATATATATATATATTTATATATATATATATATATATATATATATATATATATATATATATATATATATGTATAGAGAGAGAGAGAGAGAGAGAGAGAGAGAGAGGGAGGGAGGGAGGGAGAGTGAAAACCAATTCGAGGAATCCAGGTTAAAGTGAACTTTCAGCTCTATGCCTGTTTGTTTATGTCTGTGTATGTTTTTGTTGTGTGTGTGTGTGTGTGTGTGTGTTTATTTAGTCCGAGTCTTACCGGTATGCAATTTATCTTTATTGGTGTGTATTTATCTGTGTATGTGTCTGTGTTGTAAACGTGATTGCATGTGTTGTATATATCGAATATGTATTTCATCTTAATAAGTACAGGTTATACTGTGTGTGTTTGCTATTATGCTTATTTTGTAGTTAGTGTTATCTTATATTTGGGGATGTGCGTGTTTTAGAGTCATGTAATTGTATATAACTGTTTTTTAAGTTACATGTGTCATTTTATGAATGAGTATTTTAACAGTATGCTTTTTAACTCCGTTTCATTTGTATCTCATACGTTTACTCTTTGCTACTTTAATTGTCCACATTCTCGTGTTGCACCTACTCCAAAGTCTGACACCATTCTCTGTAGCTGTACCCTCGAGTCCACAATCATGGCTGTATTATCTGCAAACAATATATGGCTCACTTCTCATCTTCCCTCCCTCTCCTCTGTCTTTAGCTCTACCTTCCATAGTCCTTGTTTTCACCTTCTTCACAAAACCATCAGTGAACAAAGTAAACAACCATGGTGATATCACACAACCCTGCCATAAACCTACTCTCTCTTGAAACCGGTACCGTTAATAATTATGATAATAATATTAATGCAAAATAGTTTTAGTAATAATGATAAAAATGATCATAATAATAATAAAACTATCATTATTAGTGTTAATAATACTTAGAAAAATAATAAAATATTGTTAATGTAATAATGTAAGTGCGTGAGTGGATGTTTGATTTGAACGTGTGTTTCAAGCCCTTTACTGTGTGTGTGTGTGTGTGTGTGTGTGTGTGTGTGTGTGTGTGTGCGTGTTTATTTTGTGTGGGAGGTTGTCAAAAGCAATTCTGTCCCTTTGTAAGTTTGATTTGTTGAATGTTATTAGTAATCTCTGTCAGTCTCTAGCTCTCGTGCTCGTGCTCTCTCTCTCTCTCTCTCTCTCTCTCTCTCTCTCTATATATATATATATATATATATACTGTATATATGCACAGAGAGAAAGAAAGAGAGAGAGTGAGTGAGTATAGGTGAAGTTAAGAACTGAGTGACTGGACCCCCAGAGAAGGAGAACGCGACGGGTAAAGACGAGTCACGAGGTGGAGAGACAAGATAAAATATATAATAAATAAAAAAGCAGCAGTGGTAACATGGCAACAACTGGCAAAGTCTCGGGAGTCGTAGAAAAGGTTAAAGGACGCCTTAGTCCAGCAGTGGACTCCTAATGGATGATGATGATGATGATGTACGTTATATATTTCTTTCACATATACACACACACAGATATTGATTTTTTGGTTATAGTAATTGAATTACCAAAATACCCACGCGCTCTCTCTCTCTCTCTCTCTCTCTTTAGTTAGTTTTGGGGTAACACTGTATTCGTTCTCTTTCATGTGTCCTCCCCTCCCTCAGTACTTTTATTTAGAAGCATATTTTATACTTTTCTTTCAACCCCCTCCCCCCTTTCTCTCTCTACCCCCCCCCCCCCCTCCCTCTCTCGCTCTCGCTCTCTCTCTCTCTGGTTGTGGTTTAATTTTCTTCCTTCTCTAACTTAGTTTTCGTGGAATCTCTCGTCATTTAATGTACTTCCTTCTCGTCATGGTCATGTAAGCCGTTTATCCACTCTTATATTGCATTATATCAGGTATATATTTGTTATGTATTTATTTGTTATTTTTATTTGTTCGTTGCTTGCGATAAACTGACTTATCCCCATCTCAATGTCTTAGCTCTCAGTTTTGTATAGCCAAATGTGGTGTTAATTGTGTAACCTATCTTTAGTATGATTTAGGGACATAGTAGTGTCATATTTGTCCAGTAATTATCGAGAAATCAACTGCTGGGGGATTAAGCTTTCGCCAGGTTATAAACATAAGTTTAGTTAACTGTTTTACTCTTTAGTTATACCGGTATTTTAGTTTGTTTTGCATTTTCGATCAATTGTATTCTAATCGTTTACCTCCTCCTTCTTCTCCTCCTCCTCCTCTTCCACCTCTTCCTCCTTTTCATCTACCTCTTTCCTCTCCTCCCCCTCTTCCACATTTTTCTCCGACTCCTCTTCCACCTGTCTCTCCTCCTCTTTCACCTCCTCTTCTTTCTCCTTCCCCTCCTCTTCCATCTGTCTCTCTTCCTCTTTCCTCTCCTCTTCCATCTCTTTCTCCTCCTCTTCCATATGTCTCTTCTCCTCCCCCTCTTCCACCTCTTTCTCCTTATCCTGCTCTTCTACCTGTCCTCCCTCCTCTCCCACCTCTTCCTTCTTCTCCTCCACCTCTTTCCTCTCCTCCTCCTCTTCCACCTGTCTCTCCTCCTCCTCCTCTTCCACCTGTCTCTCCTCCTCCTCCTCTTTCACTTCTTTCTCCTTCTCCTCTTCCACCTGTCTCTCTTCCTCTTTCCTCTCCTCTTCCACCTCTTTCTCCTTCTCTTCCACCTGCCTCTTCTCCTTCTCCTCTTCCACCTCTTTCTGCTTCTCTTCCACCTGCCTTTTTTCCTTCTCCTCTTCCACCTCTTTCTCCTTCTCTTCCACCTGCCTCTTCTCCTTCTCCTCTTCCACCTCTTTCTCCTTCTCTTCCACCTGCCTCTTCTCCTTCTCCTCTTTCACTTCTTTCTCCTTCTCTTCCACCTGCCTCTTCTCCTTCTCCTCTTCCACCTCTTCTCCTTCTCCTCTTTCACCTCTTTCTCCTTCTCTTCCACCTGCCTCTTCTCCTTCTCCTCTTCCACCTCTTTCTCCTTCTCTTCCACCTGCCTCTTCTCCTTCTCCTCTTCCACCTCTTTCTCCTTCTCCTTTTCCACCTGTCTCTCCTCCTTCTCTCCTCTTTCCCTGGCCCTCCTCCCGCCGTATTGAAAGAGAAGTATCCTCTCAATCAGGAAGGTTAAATAGCTTCATCCCTGCCAGCCTCCTTCCCTCCTTTTTTTGTCTTCAGCTCACTCTCTCACCACCTCCTTCTCCTTCTTTATCCCTCTCTTCTTCCTCCTCCCTCCCTCCTCCCTTCTTCCTCCTCCCTCTACCCACCCCTTCCTTCTGTTCCTCCTCTTCCGTCTCCTCGTCCACCACCTCCTTCTCCATCTTTATCCCTCTCTTCTCCCTCCTCCCTTTCTATCTCCCTTCCTTCTGTTCCTCCTCTTCCCTCTCCTCGTCCTCCTCCCCTTTCTCTGCCGCCTCGTCCTTCTCTCTCTCCGTCATATATTCTTCCTCCCTCTCCTTCTTTCCCCCCTCCCCCTCCTCCCTCTACCCACCCCCTTCCTCTTGTCTCCCCCCCCCCCCCTCATCGTCGTCAGCCAGCCAGGAGAGTTAAATAGCTTCATCCCATCCAGCTTCCTTTCCTCTCTTTTCAAATCTTTTACATTTTACTTAAGGGGGTTACTTTTTTTTTTTTTTTTTATCTTTATCTCCTTTTCTCTTTTTCCCTGGCTTGTAAGCATTCGGCCCCATTCAGCCAACTGTTTTAAGACTTATCCCCATCCAGGTGTCGATATCTTCCTGGCGAGCGATAGCGAGCCAGCATTATATGAAGAAATCCGGCTTCGCCGGAGACATTTTTCTATCGAAAAATGTACAAATTTAGCCTGCTATCAATAAAAAATAAAAAATATGCTGGCTCGCTACCGCTCACCAGTACAAAATTGACACCTGGATGGGGATAAACGTCTTAAAACAGTAGGCTGAATGGGGCCAAATGGATACAAGCCAGAGAAAGATAGAAAAGGACAGAACAAAAACAGGTCACCCCTTTAAAGTAATTCTACAAACTAATGTCTTACTTCTTTCTTAATCGCTCTCTCCAACATCCATTATAATAAATTACTTTAATTCTTTCTCTCTCTCTCTCTTATTTTCTTCACATAAGCCTTTATCCCCCCTCTACTTTATCCAATTTCGTTTATCTCCAACATCATTATTTTATCCAATTTCGTTTATCTCCAACATCATTATTTTATCCAATTTCGTTTATCTCCAACATCATTATTTTATCCAATTTCGTTTATCTCCAACATCATTATTTTATCCAATTTCGTTTATCTCCAACATCATTATTTTATCCAATTTCGTTTATCTCCAACATCATTATTTTATCCAATTTCGTTTATCTCCAACATCATTATTTTATCCAATTTCGTTTATCTCCAACATCATTATTTTATCCAATTTCGTTTATCTCCAACATCATTATTTTATCCAATTTCGTTTATCTCCAACATCATTATTTTTCCTTACTCATTCATTCTCCCCTTAGGCTAATTGCCCACTTGCGAGTTTCGTTCTATAAGGAAGTTGGAGCTGCAGACATCGATGGTAAATAGAAATACAATAATTATGTAGGTTTCTGATGGCTAAAGGGTATGTTGAATTGGGGTTTTATGTATTGATGAATGTACTACGACCGTATTTTAGCTCGTAATTCTGTTAAATGTCGATGTCTACAGCTCCAACTTCCTTATAGAACGAAACTCGCCAGTGGGCAATTGTCTTCACTGTTGTTCCTATTCCTTGTCCCCCCCCCCCCCCTCCTTCCCTGCCTTCTGCCACCAGTACCTTTCCAATCAGGCCAGTTAGAAGGACGTCTATACAGGATTGAGGCCACTTTTCCCTTATTCTACCTAACCATTTCTTCTTTGTTACCTCTTCAATAATATTCCTTTATTCAAATTCCATATTTCTTAATTTAATTCCTTTCTCCATCCTCCCCTTTCATTTATGTAATGGTTTGTTTCCTCTTTATCATTATGCCTCCCACAATTTTATTCAATAATTCTTCAATTTTTTCATTTCTCCAAGTTCGTTTTTTACTTTTTGCATTCATTATTTGCCTCTAATATACTGTATATAGAATTATATTTATGCATGTTTTTTGTTTAGCCTCCTTCCCTGCGTTCTGCCATCAGTAGTCTTCCAGTTACAAAGACCCTTATCCATTGTTTACTCCGTCTTTCACTTATTATTCTTTACTGTTTCCTCTTTCTACCCCTTTTATCTCATTTGTTTAAACTTTATTTTTGTTTCGTTTCATTAACTTCCCCACTTTTCACTTTACGTATTTATTCTCTTCTCTCACATTAATGTTCATCCTTGTTCTCCAATTCGTCTTTTCATAATGTTTATATATATTAATTCATTCATTCATTATTTCCATCTCCCATAATCCTCTCCTTAATAATTGTTCACACATATTTTCCAATTAATTTCCTTCTCCAACCCCACAATCCATTTCACATTATGCATTTATTATTTCCCTCTCTTCCATTATTCGACTCCCTAATTATTTTCTTCCACTTTTTCTCCAATTCTTTTTTCCCCGACCGTCCGCCACAAGTAGTCTTCCAATCAGAGCAGTTAGAAGCCCTGGAACCACCACAAAGACGGGTAAGAGCTGGAAAATTGGGAGAGAGAGAGAGAGAGGGGGGGAGTGGGGGAGGGAGATGGAGGGAGAGAGAGAGAGAGAGAGAGAGAGAGAGAGAGAGAGAGAGAGAGAGAGAGAGAGAGAGTGTGAAAGGGAGAAGGGGGAAGGGAGGGAGGGATAGAGAGAGAGAGAGAGTGAATGGAGGGAAGGAGGGAGGAGGTAGAGCATAGTTACACGGAGTTACACATATACTCAGACCACACAGACCTTGCGGTTCCTACTAAGTGGTCCGGCCTTTATGCTACTACTACTACTACTACTACTACTACTAGAGACAGGGACAGTTTATAGTAGAATAATTGGACAGCAAAGTAGAAGGATCTCTCCCCACCCTCAGCCCTCTCCGAATAGGAAGAAGTGTTAACGGGTCAGGAATTGCCCAAAAGGAAAGTTTTTACGTATGCCAGGGTTTCATAATTAACGACATCTTTCGCCTCAACATATTCGTAATAGCTGGGTAATCAAGATGGAGGGATGGCAATTTACCGTCGTTTGAAACTCAGCCGACTATAGTGTATGGCTTCTTTACCGAGTTGTGTAACCTAGTGACCCTATAATAACAGAGACCGGCTATGCTCCGTCATATTGGTGCCACTGGTGTCATTAACTTTATTGTAATATATACTGTATATATATATATATTTTTTTATAATAACATTTTATATTCTGGTACAGGATATAATAGTATATAGTCTTGTACATGATCAACAATCCAATACTTGTATTTTGATAATTACAGCACCAAAATTGCGTCCATGTGTATAGATGTCCGATCTCTCTTAATACAGGATCAAACAACATATATTAGATTTGTTATTCAAAGACCGAGCAGTATATTTTGTGCCATAATTTCCGAATGTTTACGATACGTATGGACATAGTGAGTGGAAAGAAAGGATAGTGACACCAATATGGCGGAGGTTGACCGATCTCTGTTGACTATACGATATGTACACTCGGATACCATAGTCTCTAGCCCACTCATAAATATTCCTGGACTTCACTTATTTCTAATTGTGGAAGTATATTTTTGGAATCGAATTAATGACTATGATATTCTATAAATCAACTACAAAACTATTTATACAATTTTATGGCAAGCAAGTTCTATCCAAAATTCAAACCCTATAGTTATAATTGCATAAATAAATACATAGGGAGTCCACCAATTGGAAGTAGTGAGCTAGAGACTATAGGATCTGTACCAGTAACTAAATTATATCCTGGTTAGTTTGTTTACATCTTGGGATTGGCCAATATCCTTATAAACCAGTGCCAGGTGTTTGTGTTGTAGACTGTGCAGGGTAAAGCTGGTATCACACGAGAGCTTTTATAGTCAACATTCGATGATCAACATTTGTCTGGGGAAATTTCTGGACTATTTTGCACTGGTATCGGAAACTAGACTGATGATAGATGAATTTAGGCAACTGAAATATAAATAAATGTTTACCCCATAAGCTGCCAGACCAGTGTTAAGGGGAGGCAGACCGTTTTTCTGGACCCTCTTCTCACTAATGTTTAGCCCCACTAGTTTTGAGATTATAAGACGTTCGGCCCATTAGTTTGGCGATTTTAACACCTTTCGCCCCATTTTGTTGTCAATTTTAAGACCTTTCGTGCCATTTAGGTGTCAATTATTTCCTGGCGAGCGTTAGCGAGCCTGCAATTTTAAGAGGAATCGGCCTTCGGCCGGGAAATTTTTCTACCGAAAAATGTACAAATTTATCTTGAAAGGGGGTCTAGGGAGTGTTTTTCTAAGCTTGATGGAGGTCTAGGGAGGAAACTAAGAAAATATATGAATAAATGAATTAATAGACCAAACAAACGGTCAGTCTCCCCTTAAGGATAAATGTTGAGGGAAAAAGCGCTCGTGTGATACCGGCTTAAGGAAGGATCTGTAAAGTGATATGGGTAGATATTCACCCAGCTAACCCTTTCAGTAGTCCAGGAAGTATTCGTAATGTATACTGGCTACCTTATACAGCTTTATTTAGATTAGGAAGGATTTGTGTGATCGAATGGGATACAAATGATCTCAATTAACCATATAACTTCCACAGATCCTTCCTAATCCCTATAAAGTTGCATTATGTAGAATGAATAAAGAAACGTGTCCTACAGTAGAAAGTGTTAGTATAAGGCCAGAAAGGTACCGGTATATGAAGTTATGGAAAGTAAATCATTACACAACCTTATGCAGCTTAGGAAGGATATGTGGGAGTTAAAAGGCTAAAGACTGGCCCAATCAACCCTTTGACTTCCATGTACCCTTCCTACTCTGAACAAAGTCGTCTAATGATAGCCAGAATAAAGTGTCAGAATGCGGCATAATCCCAAAGGGGTTAAAGCTTGAACCCAAAAGACAGTTATATATAATGCAATGAGAGAGAGAGAGAGAGAGAGAGAGAGAGAGAGAGAGAGAGAGAGAGAGAGAGAGAGAGAGAGAGAGAGAGAGAGAGAGAGAGAGAGAAGGGGGGGGAGAGGGAGAGAGCAGTTGAGGGGATGAAGGAAGAAATTGGGTGAGGGCAATGAATGGAAGACTAATTTCAAGAGAGAGAGAGAGAGAGAGAGAGAGAGAGCTTGTGTGAGAGGTAGAGGCCAATTGAGCAGCATATGAATTATTGGAGGAGAGCTTGCGATTATTGAGTGATAATGCGGTTGTAGGGAATGGGTGCCAGGCACCAGTTGGACTAGATAATAGTCCGTCAGGGGCCTGGCCCGGTGAGCCAGTATATATATGAAGGGCCCTACTTGGAAGTAATGTGAGCGGGCATTGTTTTGTAGTTCAGCTACGTGTCTGCCTGCTGTGACCAGAACCTCTCCAGAAGGTCTGGGACCTAGGAATCTTTTGCTGGAGACCCCTCATGGTCCTTGATCTCTGGGTCTTCTCCTAGGCGACCTAGGTGTGTGTGAATTTATATTTGTGTATTTCAATTTGTTGTTTCTGTTCGGGCTCTGTCTCGAGTTGGCCACCCCTAGCTATGGGGTATGTGCCTGAGTATACACATAATACATATACAATAACTTTGTTAATGCATTGTTTGCTAATATAACCTTTTTATTTTCTCCAGGTAAATTGGAGAGTCCAGCAGAACCAGTCATCGTGAGTAGGCCTACAGGACGTATACAAGTCAAGGTTAAGGGGGGTCACCTGCTTTTTTTATCTTTCTCTCCCTCTCTCTTTGGGTTGTATCCATTCGGCCCCATTCAGCATACTGTTTTAAGACATTTATCCCCATCCAGGTGTCGATTTTTTCCTGGCGAGCGATAGCGAGCCAGCATTGTATGGAGAAATCCGGCTTCGCCGGAGACATTTTTCTATCGAAAAATATACAAATTTAGCTTGCTGTCAAAACAAAAATATGTATATGCTGGCTCGCTACCGCTCACCAGGAAAATATTGACACCTGGATGGGGGTAAACGTCTTAAAGCAGTAGGCTGAATGGGGCCGAATGGATATAAGCCAAAGAGAGAGGGAGAGAAAGAGAAAAAAAAGCGAGGTGGGCTCCCTTAAAAGTATGTCTGTGTGTGTCTGTATAACTGTCTATATCTGTGTGTTTGTCTGTTTGTCTGTCTGTTATCTATTGTTCTATCTATCTGAGTGTGGGTGTGTGTGTAATATGTATGTATATATATGTGTGTTTGTCTGTCTGTTTGTTTGTATGTCTGTTATATATTGTTCTATCTATCTGAGTGTGGGTGTGTGTGTCTGTCTATATATGTGTGTTTGTCTGTTTGTCTGTTTGTATGTCTGTTCTATCTATCTTGGTGTGTGTGTATTTGTTTATTTGTGTGTTTGTTTGTATGTCTGTCATCTGGGTTTTGTTATCTATCTGGGGCTTTGTTTTCTGTTTGTCTGTATCTGTCTGTCATTCTATCTGTCTGTGCCTACTCGTCTGTCTGTGAACGTCAGGTCGGTGTGTATTCCGTTTGATAGATATGTATGTTCTATGTTAAGGTATTTAAGGGGGGTGACCTGTTTTGGTTCTGTCCTTTTCTATCTTTCTCTGGCTTGTATCCATTTGGCCCCATTCAGCCTACTGTTTTAAGACGTTTATCCCCATCCAGGTGTCAATTTTTTACTGGTGAGCGGTAGCGAGCCAGCATATTTTTTTATTTTTGTTTGGCGGCAGGCTAAATTTGTAAATTTTTTGATAGAAAAAATTCTCCGGCGAAGCCGGATTTCTTCATAATTTATAATGCTGGCTCGCTATCGCTCGCCAGGAAGAAATCGACACCTGGATGGGGATAAACGCCTTAAAACAGTTGGCTGAATGGGGCCGAATGGATAAAAGCCAGGGAAAGAGAGAAAAGGAGAGAAAGATAACAAAAAAGCCGGAGACCCCTCCTTATGTGTGTGTATATTAAGACGGCGTTACACTGGTATACTTCCGGTGTCTGCTATAGCCAATATCCAATTTTAGTTTATGATTCTTGGATAAAAACACCGAAATAAGTCATATAAGTCAATTAAGTTTTTTTTTTTTTTTTTTTTTACCTCCTCTCTCATCTTTAGCCCCATTAGTTTTGAGATTTTAAGATGTTCGCCCCATTAGTTTGGCGATTATATAATCTTTCGACCCCATATTGTTGTCAATTTTAAGACCTTTCGTGCCATTTAATTGTCGATTCTATCCTGGCGAACGATAGCAAGCCTGATCTTTAGGACGAACTGGCACATCTACAGTACTTACCGAAAAAAGTCCAAATAGCCTATAGCCTATCTCGAAGAGGGGTATGGAGTCTTCTCAGCATGATGGAGATATAGGGAGCTAACTTTAAAAAAAAAAAAAAAAAAAATGGTTGAACAAAAAAAATAAAAAAAACAATGAAAACGTGAAAAACAAGTTCGTTGAAAATATTTACAAACAAGCGAAAAACAGGCCGCGTGACGCCGAATTTATTGGTTATATTGAAACAAGGAATTCAAACAGGACTAATGGTTGACATAAAAGCATTAATGGAGATTAATTGTGATGAAGGAAAACACCAGTGATCTCCTTAACTTAACCCCTTCACTACAATGATGGCCTTTTACTTTGATTCCGGCTATATTGGTTGCATTTGGTTGTATCTGGTAATATTAACATATATATAATATATATATATATATATATATATACGATATATATATATATATATATATATATATATATATATATATATATATATATATACTCTATATATATATATATATATATATATATATATATATACATAGTATATATATATATATATATATATATATACTGTATATATATATATAGATATATATATATATACAGTATATATATATATATATATATATATATATATATATATATATATATATATATATATATATATATATATATATATATATACTGTATATATAAAACATGAAAAATATTGATTCTTGTGGTAAAAATATATGCGAATATGCTTCCACACTAAAGGTGTGTAGAAAAGGGTAGGTTCACTGTAGGTTGCAGTGCCTGGAAATCCACAGAAGAGTACAGAACAAATACCTGACTCTGGAGCCAGCCACTCTTGCAAATTTTTATAATAACTGAATATCTACGAAAGTAGAGAAATGCATTTTAACACTTTTACATAAACATTATTTTAATATGTACACAACAGTCCGAGCCTTCTAATAAGATACTCGGACATACTTTTTAAATCCTTATTTTGTGCATGCAATATATTTTAGATGCAATTTAATTTTAGCACTAAAAAATTTTAAACTTTGTGCAGTGAACCTACCTTTTTCTACACACCTTTAGTGTGGAAGCATATTCGCATATATATATATATATATATATATATATATATATATATATATATATATATATATATATATATATATATATATATATATTCATTAGTTAATAAGGTATGTGATAATATGCTACCCCTACTTTGTGTGTAAGAGAGAGAGAGAGAGAGATGTAACCCCAGGCTTCTCTCGTCTCTCACTCACTTATTGGTTTCCTATAACTGTATGGTGTGTGTGTGTGTGTGTGAGTATATGTGTGTATGGTGTGTGTGTGTGTGCGGTGTGAGAGCGTATAGTGTGTGTACAATGTGAGTATGTGTGTGTGTGTGTGTGTATGGTGCATATGTGAAGACTGTGTGTGTGTGTGTGTCTGTGTGTTTGAAGGTTACTTGTGTGTACGTGTGTGTGTTTGTGTGCTAAAGCATGGTATGTGAGTGCGAAATAATAATAATAATAATAATAATAATAATAATAATAATAATAATAATAATAATATTATTATATATTATATACCGGTATATAATAATAATATAAATAATAATAATCAAAATGATAATGTATTTAGAATTACAGATGCACTGGCATATCGTACGTATTATTTAAGACCCTACACCCACGAGTTCGAGTCTCCATCTACTGTCACCCAGCCACGTCAGGATCACCACCATGGTCCAGATTATCAACAGAAGACTACAGATTGCTACTACAGATTGCTGCTACATATTATATTTTTTCCCACCAACCAACTTCACTTATAAACTCAATTAATGAAATCAACAGATACATGTGGCACTTCAAGGACTCGAACCTAAGATACTCACATCGAAATTCCGTGCACTTATGCATTACGCTATCAAGACAGTTAAAGAAAGCCTACGATTTATTATGCAGTTTCGAATCCTACATATTAATCTGAGCATGTACATACATTCCAACTGCGCTATGGTAGCCTAATGTATAGACGAATGGAAGGAATAATTAATGGGGCACTTAACCCTCGGGAAGGCCTCGCTATAAATTGCTTCTAATATCTATATCATATATACTTTATATACTTTATTTAATACTTTAATTAATTTTATTGGGGGTGTTTGGTGTTGTGGTGAAATTAATAAAATATAAATATAGTGAAACCCGTTTATAAGTACTAGTGATACACCTTATTGATAAAAGGAAGTACTAAATTAAATCTTTATATACCATTGATATGCTTATTGAAACACATTATAAGTACTAGTGATAATCATTTATTAATAGAAGTACTTAGTGTTGATGCGGTATATATATCAAATAGTGAAAGAATAAAAGTACTAGTGACGCGCCTTATATACAAGGAAGTACTTGAGTGAATTATTTAATATTATTGTTATGCAATTTGAAACGCAATTGAAGTACTAGTGATGCCCACGTATTTTAGGGAAGTACTTGATTTAAAGTTCTAAATATTCATACAAAGTGAAATATTATAAGTAATAGTGATAACCTGTGAAAAAGCAAATAATTAAGAATATACCTGTGTTGCGTGATAAAAGAAAGTACAAGTGTCCTACCTCAATTGAAGGGAGTACTTAGCTATATTGATTTTAACATTGTACAAGTGTCCTACCTCAATTGAAGGGAGTACTAAATTACATAATACAAGCCAAGTCTTAGGAGTGAACGAAGATTGTGGAACCTCGTTCGTGCGTCGTATAATTATATACTTATACCATTATCTATAATTTCAATACAATATCTATGTGTAGTGGATATGATAATATGAATGTACGTTTTGTTATAATTATCCTCTATTACCTTCTATGCATGTGTTGAAACGAATTCGGCTTCTCCAGTCAAGTAGAACCTACCTAATTTATCCAATCAACCCCAGTAAAATCCTGGCATAACAATATATATATATATATATATATATATATATATATATATATATATATATATATAAACTGTGTGTGTGTGTATGTGTGTGTGTGTGTGAATTGAATTGAATTGAATTGAATTTGCTTTATCTCCCGCTCTCTGAGGTATTTGAAAACATATAGGCCTATACGTACTTGGCACGCGTATCAGAGAGCGAGAGCAAGCGATGGAGCGGGAGAGAGTGAAAGTGATTTGAATAATTAAAAGTAAGGAGAGAGAGAGAGAGCGAGAGCGAGCGAGCGAGCGAGCTAGCGAGCTAGCGAGCGATGAAGGCTCTGTCCACACACACAAACCAGATTATGCTCCACTTTGTGTGCTTCTATTGAGTCCCCCTTTACACGCAGTCACACACACACACGGTCACAGTCAGTCACACACACACACACACACGGTCTAGTCATACACACACACAGTCGCACACATACACACACATCCGCACACATACACACGGTCACACACACACACACACACACACACAGCCCGTAGCCTAGTAGGTAGAGCTCTCGTCTCACACACGAGGGGTCGGGGGTTCAATCCCCGGCCGGGCGGAGACAAATTGGGCTTGTCTCCTTTCATGTGTTAGCCTCAGTTCACCTAGCTGTAAATAGGTACCTGGAATAAGTGGACGACGTTGTCACGTCCCATCTGGGGTTGGCAAAAATGGTACAAGGCGAGATGGGTATCATATGGTTCACCTAAGCTGATGGCTACCTAAGCCTTCGGGCGAGACGGTACCGTCTATAGTGAGAATGGTACCATACAGATCCACCCTAAGCCTTCGTTTCTGATGTCGCCAATTGGCTAAAATACAGACTACACACACATCCACAGCCATTCCAACAGTACATAAAACACTTAACATGCATTTCACGCAATACATTCCCAGTTAAGGAGGCGCGATAATAATGAGCTTAGCTCGCATTGCGTGGATTCCCCTTGACGAACAAGTAACTGAGAGTAACACACACACACACAATAACGAGCACACACACACAGACATACATACACATACAGTTACACATACGGACACAGTCAAACACACAAACACGTTCGTACGCACACATAAAGACTAAGTAAGCGTACATGTATTCAAAGGGGCTCAGGTTCGCACACACACATTCACACACAGCCGTACACCCAAACATGTTTTGAACGTGTCACCCTGCTTGTGATGCCACCACCACCTCTCTCTCTCTCTCTCTCTCTCTCTCTCTCGTAGTCAATAGGGAGTTAATTAAGGAACAACCCGTTCTTAACATTAATCCTCCATTACAAACCCCAATGCACTTAAATAAATTAATGAAAGCATATGGTCCTCCCGGGATTCGAACCCGGGACACCACACCCAGAACATAAACATCTAAACCATTACACCACCAACACGAAGGCTATGTACACGATCACGATTAATATCCATTTTCGAATTTTGGATATCAATCTAATCATGTACTTAGGCCTACACCCAACTGCATTATGGACAGCCTAATGTTTTAGTGAGAGGAAAGAGCAATGAATGGGGCCAAGATCACTAGGACCGGCCTCGCTAGACATTACCTCCTCAACCTTTAGACATTAATTAAGGACCACTTTCTCCCTCATGGTTAGCCCATTAGTTTTCAAATGTTAAGATGTTTGCCCCATTAGTTAGTCGATTTTAAGACCTTTCACCCCATTTCGTCGTCAATATTTAGACCTTTCGTGCTATTTAGGTGTCGATTTTTTCCCTGGCGAACGATAGTGAGCCTGTAATGTTGGAAGAACCGGCCTTCGGCCGGGAAATTTGTATACCGAAAAATGTACAAATTAATCTAGAAGAGGGATCTAATGTTTTTGTTTTTGTCTTTAAATTTGATGGAGGTCTAGGGAGGAAACTAGAAAACTAATGAATACATGCAAAAATCGCCCAAAAAGTGAACCATCTCCCCTTAAAGTAAAAGCAAATTATGCCTGGTCAAAATGTAAACGCAAAGCTCGTAAAATATTGCATTGCAGATTAGTTCATTAGTACGCCGTCATCTATTAGTACGCCGTCATCTATTAGTACGCCGTCATCTATTACTACGCCGTCATCTATTAGTACGCCGTCATCTATTAGTACGCCGTCATCTATTAGTACGCCGTCATCTATTAGTACGCCGTCATCTATTAGTACGCCGTCATCTATTAGTACGCCGTCATCTATTTAACCATTTAGTATTATACATCAATATTAAATCATATTAAACAAATGTGTAAGCCGCTTAACCTACGTGGTTCACTCAGTTCCATAGGGATTGGGCCCATACGGGATTGGGCCCATACGGGATTGGGCCCACGGGATTGGAACCTAACCTAACCTAACCTAACCTAACCTAACCTAACCTAACCTAACCTCAGTGACAGGGTACACATGGCAAACTGTTTCACTAATATATATCCATAGGTCATGGATCTATTTAAGGGGGTGACCTGCTTTTTGTTATTTCTGTCCTTTTCTCTCTTTCTCTGGCTTGTATCCATTTGGCCCCATTCAGCCTACTGTTTTAAGACGTTTATCACCATCCAGGTGTCAATTTCTTACTGGTGAGCGGTAGCGAGCCAGCATATTTTTTATTTTTGTTAGACAGCAGGCTAGATTTGTCAGGAAGAAATCGACACCTAGATGGGGATAAACGTCTTAAAATAGTTGGCTGAATGGGGCCGAATGGATACAAGCCAGAGAAAGAGAGAAAAGGACAGAAATAACAAAAAGCAGGTCACCCCCCTCAATATGACAAATTGACCCCTGACCTCTTACGATAACTAAATATGGACTTGGCAGTATAATTGATATTTCTAATATATTGGAAGTGAACCAGTAAAATAGGTGTGGAAATGTACAGTCCTTCCTTAAAACATAACATTTATGAAGTGCATTGGCATAATCCTTTGTCGAAGCACTCAATTGACCACTTGCGAGTTTCGCTATATAAGGAAGTTGGGGGTTTAGGCATCGATAGTTAGCAGAATTACCAGCTGTAATACGGTCGTAGTACATTCATGTATACATAAAACCCATTTCAACTTACTTTTTATCCATCAGAAACCTACATAATTATTGCATTTCTGTTTTGTATTGATGTTTACGGCTCTAACTTCCTTATAGCCTGAAACTCGCAAGTGGTCAATTGGTCTGTCGCCATTTTTGTTTGTGAGTTTTTGGTCTTGTGAATGTTTTGATCATAGGGGTTTATGGTCCGTGGATGTGATGTGGAATGTGTGATCCGTGCAGCAGCCCCCCGCCCACACTGAGCATTATGTGGAATATGTGATCCGTGCAGCAGCCCCCCGCCCACACTGAGCATTATGTGGAATATGTGATCCGTGCAGCAGCCCCCCGCCCACACTGAGCATTATGTGGAATATGTGATCCGTGCAGCAGCCCCCCGCCCACACTGAGCATTATGTGGAATATGTGATCCATGCAGCAGCCCCCCGCCCACACTGAGCATTATGTGGAATATGTGATCCGTGCAGCAGCCCCCCCGCCCACACTGAGCATTATGTGGAATATGTGATCCGTGCAGCAGCCCCCCGCCCACACTGAGCATTATGTGGAATATGTGATCCGTGCAGCAGCCCCCCGCCCACACTGAGCATTATGTGGAATATGTGATCCGTGCAGCAGCCCCCCGCCCACACTGAGCATTATGTGGAATATGTGATCCGTGCAGCAGCCCCCCGCCCACACTGAGCATTATGTCCGCAACTTTGTGTCCGATTCGCTTGATTGATGGCTAGATGTGGGCCTTAGCAGACACTTCAAAAATCTTGCCAGGGCCCATTAGATGTCATCTAAAAATCCTAATGCTTCTACCTGCTGATCTTGGATGACGTCATTTAGCAAATTAAAGCTTTTGAGTGAGCTCAACAAGTATCTGTACTGCATTTTAAGCCACTCATCACATAATTCAAACACAATATTCGTTTGTGTGGGCTCGCTCATGACACCAAAGTCTGTTACGAAGGGATGTCAAGAACAAAGGAAGTCAATTTTGCTCACCGGCTTTTTTTATCTTTCTTTAATTTTCTCTCTTTCTCTGGCTTGTATCCATGCGGCCCCATTCAGCTAACTGTTTTAAGACGTTTATCCCCATCCAGATGTCGATTTCTTCCTGGTGAGCGATAGCGAGCCAGAATTGTATAGAGAAATCCGGCTTCGCCGGAGAAATTTTTCTATCGAAAAATGTACAAATTTAGCTTGCTGTCAAAACAAACATATATATATGCTGGCTCGCTACTGCTCGCCAGGAAAATATTGACACCTGGATGGGCGTAAACGTCTGAAATAGTAGGCTGAATGGGGCCGAATGGATACAAGCCAAAGAGAGAGGGAGAGAAAGATGAAAAAAGCGAGGTGGGCTCCCTTAAACCAGTCTAGTTGATTACTCATTGTATTTATGTTCACTATCCACAGACGAGTTAAATCAACTTGATAAGCACCGGTCAGAGTTAGGGAGTTCAATTGTCTTTACCCCTTTGATCCCTTCAGATCTGTAATGAACTGAATAACAAGTAATATCTAGCAGTAAGCTAGTGTTAATAAAGTAATAACGTCGTTGGTATCAAAATGTGGACGGGCCATATGAGGGTATTGATGAATGCAAAGTAAAAAGTATTCCCAAGAGAGAGAGTGAGAGAGTGTGAGTGAGAGTGAGTGAGGGTGAGAGAGTGAGAGTAATAGAGTGAGGGGAACATGGTTGGGAACATTGCAGTCTAACACTGTGGTGAACATAAGGTATTATCACTTTCTCACATTCTCTCTCCTCTCTCTCACTCTCACTCTCTCTCTCTCTCTCTCTCTCTCTCTCGCTTTGTATTTTTTCAGTACCAAACTTGGCCCTCCTCACTGTATTTCCCATAACCTCAGATTTACTCCCCCCTAAATCTTTCTCGGCTTTAAGAATTGCGGGCCATCGGAAAAGAAGCCGGGAAATATCGCTATCGCTTGGCCACTGTCTTTTATGCAACCGATTATGGAAGCCGATAGGAAATTGGGTTAATGAGTAGAATTCATCAAGTCTGGAAATTTATGGATATACTGTATATAAAGACTAATTGTATATAATATGATTCTCGTTTAAGGGGAGTCGTGATTAAATTAGGAAATGGTGGATTTTAGGATTGGAATACACATATATACAGTATATATATATATATATATATATATATATATATATATATTTATATTTATATTTATATATATGTGAATTTTGACATTTTAGTTTATAGTTTCTTTTCCGCATATATTTTAGTTCATACGGTGGCATACATGACCTTGTTGCGGTGCCATGTCATCTATTAATCTATCAATCAATATGAGTGTACGGAGTGGCTAATGACATCAGTGACCACCAGGGTGGGTGTGGTAGAGTGGTCTATATACTGAGCTTGTCATCCTTATGCCACCGTTCAAATCCCGATATGTTATGTGAAGAGATTATTTGGAAGGAATTTGTGTTATTCGTTATTTTATTATATTGCCATAACGACATGTCAACACAAAAATCATCAACAACACATCCTTGCTGTTTTCGGTGCTTTACGTTAGTATGAATATTCCCATACTCAAGATATGTAAAGGGAATTAGTGCCTAGTGAATGAGCAGCTAAATACGTAGCGTGAGAGTGTTGTCCGAGAGTACAACACAGTATTTGTTTCTGTTTCTTTTCTATATTCCAACTACTCCCTCTCGGACATGGGCTGAGAGCCTGTACATTCATCAGTGACTGTGGCGATACAGCTTTGACGAGTCGAAGTAGACCATTCTAAAACTGAAAGATAGCCAAGGCGCCACTCCTGGAGGAAGCCCGAGTGAGTCGAGGCAGGATGAAAAACTCGTTTGACCCGTTATTTTACTCGTCATCTGAAATAACAACACCAGACTTCATTGTGTTGACCGATCGCATCTACAGGATATAGAAAACCTATGTATATTGGGAGAGTTGAAAAATAAACCAATATTTCGGAGGTGTACCGATTTCTGTTACTATAGGGCCTCTACCGCGAACTGGTGGAAATCTGGAGCGACACGGAGGCGGCATCGCGATATTGAGCAAACTTCCTTGGGGCAAATATATATATATGTTGGTGGTGAGGGGGGATCTCTACCGGGGGGGGGGGGGGGGGGAGAGAGAGAGAGAGAGAGAGAGAGAGAGAGGATAGGAAGGCGAGCTAAATATATATTGGCGACACGGGGATGATTACCCCGGGAAGCTGATAACTAGGAAGGAGCAGAAGAAGAAGCAGGAAATAAGGAGAAGAAGAAAATGACTAGGAAGAGAGGAAATTGCAGGATCAGAAGAAGAAGAAGAAGGAGAAGGAGAGGAAGAAGAAGATGACTAGGAAGAAGGAGAAAGAAGTAAAGGTGGAGGGAGGAGGAGAAGAAGAATGAAGTGATTGATCTATTATATATGTGTGTTGATATGTAACAAGAGAATGATACATATAGAAAGTGTTCCTATCATTGAAGAAGAATGAAGTGATTGATCTATTATATATGTGTGTTGATATGTAACAAGAGAATGATACATGTAGAAAGTGTTCCTATCATTGAAGAAGAATGAAGTGATTGATCTATTATATATGTGTTGATATGTAACAAGAGAATAATACATGTAGAAAGTGTTCCTATCATTGAAGAAGAATGAAGTGATTGATCTATTATATATGTGTGTTGATATGTAACAAGAGAGTGATACATGTAGAAAGTGTTCCTATCATTGAAGAAGAATGAAGTGATCGATCTATTATATATGTGTGTTGATATGTAACAAGAGAATGATACATGTAGAAAGTGTTCCTATCATTGAAGAAGAATGAAGTGATTGATCTATTATGTATGTGTGTTGATATGTAACAAGAGAATGATACATGTAGAAAGTGTTCCTATCATTGAAGAAGAATGAAGTGATTGATCTATTATGTATGTGTGTTGATATGTAACAAGAGAATGATACATGTAGAAAGTGTTCCTATCATTGAAGAAGAATGAAGTGATCGATCTATTATATATGTGTGTTGATATGTAACAAGAGAATGATACATGTAGAAAGTGTTCCTATCATTTATGTGCTCTAATGTGAACACGTAAGACTTAAGGGGAGGTTTTTATTTGATTCCCTAGACTTCCATCAAGCTTAAAATTACTCCCCCTTGACCCCCTTTCAAGATAAATTTGTACATTTTTTGGTAGAAAACTGTCCCATCCAAAGGCCGGTTCCCCTTAAATTACAGGCTCATTTTCGCTCGCCAGGAAAAAATCGACACCTAAATGGCATGAATGGTCTTAAAATTGACAGAAATAGGGCGAGGGTTCTTAAAATCGCCAAACTAATGGGGCAAGCGTCTTTAAATCTCACATGCAATGGGGCTAAACATGAGGGAGAAAGAGGTTCAGAAAAAATCCTCCAGGTGGAAATCTCCCCTTAATATGTATATCTTTACTGTTAAATTGTAGGGGAAGTCTTAACATTGATATAAATGGAGGCTAAAGGTCTTAAAATCGCCAAACTAATGGGGCGAACGTCTTTCAATTGAAGAAATGAGGGAGAAAGGTGTCCATAAAAAAAAAAAAAAAAATCTTAAGTGAAAATCTTCCCTTAAACACACAGTATTTACAGTGTGGTTATGGGTGCTTTCTATTTAACCATTCTCCAATTGTTATTCCAGATCTGACCTTAGGAGAAAACTGTATTAATCAAGTATAAACCTATATAGTACTTTGGGGATTTGAGGCAAGATGTCTATGTAATTATTTAAAGTTTGGATATTGCACCAATCTATCACATCTTCTGGTCATGTGTTCCATATTTTAACCACTTTGTTAGAAATAAAAGTTTTGTAATGGGTAAAATGAAGAAAGTGGTAGGAGTTATATTATTAGAGAGAGGATAGAATAACTGGAACTCTACAAGTAAATCAATAGAAGCTGATTACTGGAGAAAATATATTACGGTGAAATGGAAACGACTGAGAGTTTCTTTTGGTAATGTGTTCAGTTTTCGCGAGTGCATAGACAAATATATATTATCACAAAATGTAGGCCTAGTTTTGATAAATGGAAGAGAGAGAGAGAGAGAGAGTGAGTGAGAGTGAGAGAGAGAGAGTTATTTTGCCAATGTTTCCGGTATTAGCGAGTGCAAATGGATGCTGGCGTGGCTTATTGGATTACGGCCCGATTGGTGGTAATGGATTTGAGGTCATTTTCTGTCACACTAACTTTATTATCGTAGTTCACCCTCGCATCACTCGTTTTCTATCGCTCTTTATTGTCATTAAGGGGAGATATCCACTTGAGGGATTTTTTTCTTGACTCTTTTCTCCCTCATGTTTAGCCCCATTGTTTTCCTAATGTTAAGACGTTCGCCCCATTATTTTGACGATTTTAAGAACTTTCAACCCATTTCTGTCAATTTTAAGACCTTTCGTGCCATTTAGGTGTCGATTTTATCCTGGCAAGCGATAGCGAGCCTGTAATTTAAGAGGAACCGGCTTTCAGCCGGGACATTTTTCTACCGAAAAATGTACAAATTTATCTTGAAAGGGGCTCAAGGGGTGTAATCTTAAGCTTGAAGGATATCTAGGGACCAAACTAAAAACCTCCCCTTAATACGTTGGTTTAAATCTTTGTATTGGTATTATTATGTGTTTAGTGTTCGTGTGCAGTATATAGAATTATCGTTACTATTTAATTTATCTTTCATCCTAACTTTAAAACCATAGCCCACCCTCACATGACTCGCTTTCTATATTTCTATTGTAATTAATACGTTATTTTCATCTTTGCTCATCATGTTATTTACGTGCAATGTATGGTATGCATAATATATAGTTAAGTTTCATGGAATTTCGTAAAAACAAATTCTATATTAGACACCTTAATTTTGTATTTATAGGTATGTACTGTAGATAAATGAGTATCAGGCATATTTGGTTCATATAGTGGGTTAGTTTGAAGTAATACCTTTGCTCATGAATATGCTTCCTTTATAGACGAGAAGCTTACCTCTTGTTCCTTGTTACCTGTATAAATGGATGACAAAGGCAAGGTTGATGATTGCTACGGCGTAAGTTGTTGTTGTTGTTGTTGTTGTTGTTGTTGTTTAAGCAGATATTTTGAGTGGCAAACACACACATTTCACCATACATGTTGAGATATATTAACTGGATTAAAATTAACCCCTTCTGTACCGACGTCTTTTTAATATTTTGCTATCTATATTTAGACGATTTTGTCCAGTTTGAGCAGGATTTGTGGTAGTAAAGATGGTTAAGTGAGATAGATCGAAGCCTGTTAATTGCTGAAGGCCCTTTTTTAAACTAATAATATCGTCCAGGTTCGAATCCCGCTGGATCACATACATGCTTTCATTAATTTCATTTGGAGGTGTTTGGTGTTGTGGTGAAATTAATCAAAATATAGATTAACCAGAATATGATTAAAAAGACGTCGACGGTACAGAAGGGGTTAAGGCTATATCGTAGACATGACCTGTTGGAGGACATAAGACACATTTGTCATCAACGCTACGTATCCATCTTGCGTATTCGCGGAATTCGTAACACGAGAATTCCAGGCAAGATTATCATCGACAGTCTGGATTTTTCTGCAGCCATGACTACAAATATTAAGCGGAGGTATTTAGTTTGTTCCCTAGACCTCCATCAAGCTTAAATTTCACCCCCTTGAGTCCCTTTCAAGATAAATTTGTACATTTTTCGGTAGAAAAATGTCCCGGCCAAAGGCCGGTTACTCTTAAATTACAGGCTCGCTATCGCTCGCCAGGATAAAATCGACACCTGAATGGCACGAAAGGTCTTAATATGGGGGGAAAGTTCTTAAAATCGCTAAACTAATGGGGTAAACGTTTTATAATATCAAAAGCAATGGGGCCAAACATGAGGGAGAAAGGGGTCAAGAAAAAAATCCCTCAAGTGGAGATCTCCCCTTAACACAAACTAAAAAATAACCAAAGAATAGTCAGTTTGCAAGTCATTCTCATCATGCAAAGATAGTTGTAACGAGTGTCCTGTTATAGTTGTAACGAGTGTCCTGTTATAGTTGTAACGAGTGTCCTGTTATAGTTGTAACGAGTGTCCTGTTATAGTTGTAACGAGTGTCCTGTTATAGTTGTAACGAGTGTCCTGTTATGGTTGTAACGAGTGTCCTGTTATAGTTGTAACGAGTGTCCTGTTATAGTCTATTGTTGTCCAGCTGGTGGTAAATTGCCATAGCTTCATCTTAATTACTTGGCTATCACGAAGATTGTATAGCAAATTAGGTTGCTGATTATGAAAACTTGGCTATAAGATAATAGAGTGACATAGTAGTAGTATCATATGTTTGCATTAAGGGGAGGTATTTAGTTTGTTCCCTAGACCTCCATCAAGCTTAAATTACATCCCCTTGAGTCCCTTTCAAGATAAATGTGTACATTTTTCGGTAGAAAAATTTCCCGGCCGAAGGCCGGTTCCTCTTAAATTACAGGCTCGCTATCGCTCGCCAGGATATAATCGACACCTGAATTGCGCGAAAGGTCTTAATATGGGGTGAAAGTTCTTAAAATCGCTAAAGTAATGGGGCAAACGTTTTATAATATCAAAAGCAATGAAGCTAAACATGAGGGAGAAAGGGGTCAAGAAAAAAATCCCTCAAGTGGAGATCTGCCCTTAAGTATCGATATATCAGGTGTTAAAGGATTCCATTTGCCATCAGCTGGAAATAAACCGACTATAGTGATAACAAGAAGAGCCAGCCTGGGAACCTTGCGTATCAAAGGAGTTAAGGGGAGATCTCCACTTGAGGGATTTTTTCTTGACCCCTTTCTCCCTCATGTTTGACCCCATTACTTTTGATATTATAAAACGTTTGCCCCATTAGTTTAGCGATTTTAAGAACTTTCACCCCATAGTAAGACCTTTTGTGCAATTCAGGTGTCGATTTTATCCTGGCGAGCGATAGCGAGCCTGTAATTTAAGAGGAACCGGCCTTCGGCCGGGCCATTTTTCTACCGAAAAATGTACAAATTTATCTTGCAAGGGACTCAAGGGGGTGTAATTTTAAGCTTGATGGAGGTCTAGGGAACAAACTAAATACCTCCCCTTAAGGGAGCCAACCTCGCTTGTTTTCTCTTTCTCTCCCTCTCTCTTTGGCTTGTATCCATTCGGCCCCATTTAGCCTACTGTTTTAAGACGTTTACCCCCATCCAGGTGTCAATATTTTCCTGGCGAGCGGTAGCGAGTTTGCAAGAATCATTGTTATGTCTTGACGCCAGTACCTGTTCAAAATAACCTAGCAAGTGTTACAGATTTTTTAGATTTATTTTATTTTAATTTTTGTTTTCAAACTTTGTCAAAAAGGCGCTCTTGTGTCTTTGAGTATAAAGTGATATCCCACGAGCACATTTTCCTTCAAATGTTACCGTCAACACTGGTGAGTAGCTCATGAGGTAAAAATTATGTAAATATTTGTATCGCCTAAGTTAATCCATCTGCAGCCTAATTTCCGGTACCAGTCGAAAAGATCTCTGAAATGCTGCTGGCAATAGTGTGATCATCGAATATTGACGCATAAAGCTCTCGTGTGATACCCTCTTAGACTTGATCCTATGAAGAAGAGATGAATGTGTAGAGCTCCCCCCTCCCGTACTGCACCCACCCCCTCTCCCCTCCCTTTCTCCACTCCCCCACCCCCTTGCATATTGAGGCAATCAAACATCAATTCAGAGCAAGACGCCAAAGGAGGAGACAAATCTATGGAGAGCCAATTGACCACTTGCGAGTTTCTGGCTATAAGGAAGTTGGCGCCGTAAACATTGATATTAAACAGAAATGCAATAATAATCTACGTTTCTGATAGATAAATGGTATGTTGAATTGGGTTTTATGTATTTATATATGTTCTATGACCGTATTTTAGCTGTAGAGTCTGTTAAATATCGTTGTCTACAGCTCCAACTTCCTTATAGAACGAAACTCGCAAGTCGGCAATTGATCACACGCGGGTTCTGGGAAACAGATTTACCAACAGTTTACAAATGAACTTTCGAAGAAAAATCATAAGGCAAGAGTTTTCCCAGTCTATTGAATTGGTGTGTTTGGGATTGGACAGGGTATTGAAATAAAGGGAGGGGTTCATTTGTAGGTTGTCAACAAATGTGTGGTACGGTATTGAAAAGTGTATTGAAATAAATAGAGTGGTTCGTTTATATGATATGATAAAGTATGCTGAGCGAAAGATGAGAGATTGTCTGTTGTGTCTTATTGAAGAATAATTATACATAGTTTGGAAGGTTGTAGTGGTATGTGTCTTCCCTGTTGGAGCTTAAGAGGGGTAGTGGTTATTTTATGGCCAGTTTATATATATATATATATATATATATATATATATATATATATATATATATATATATATATATATATATATATATATATATACAGGTATATATATATATATAATTATTTATTTATATATTAATATATTTATTTATTTATTATATAGTAACCTCGCTAGACTTCCATCAAGCTTAAGATAACACCCCCAAGACCCCTTCTTCAAGAAAAATTTGTAAATTTTTCAGCAGAAAATTGTCCCGGCCAAAGGCCGGTACCTTCTAGGCCAAAGGCCGATTCCTCCTAGAATTACAGGCTCGCTATCGCCCGCCAGGAAAATATTGACACCTAAGTGGCACGAAAGGTCTTTATATTGACAAAGAAAGGGGGCGAAAGGTTTTAAAATCGCCAAACTAATGGAACAAACGTCTTAAAATCTCAAAGCTAATGGGACTAAACATGAGGGAGAAAAAGCAAGTAGCTCCCCCTTCAGCTGTATAAAAATGACATCACTTTTATCGGATATTGTTTATGGTGATTCAACTTTCTGTCTTTCTCTTTTCTTCTCCAAGGCTTGCTGATCCATAAGTAGGAATTAACCCTTTCAAGCTCCAATACGTGTTTCTGTTCTGTTTTCTGGCTACTATTAGACGATGTTATGGAGATTAGTAACGGTATACGGAAGTCAAAGGGTTGATTGAGATAGTATTTACCCTTTTAATACCCACAGATCCTTCTTAAGCTGCATAAAATCGACTAATGATAGCCAAAATTAACTGCTAAAACGCGTCAGAGTTTCAAGGGGTTATCATCTGAGGTTGAAGCCATTGATATCGGGGGCTGATGAGTGATTGGTGCTTCTGAATGCTTGTGTGCTTACTTTTTGAGGGCAAACTGTTATAATTATGTGTTCTTCGCCTGTCACCTCTTGTTCCTTTCTCGTGCCTCTCGCTGATCCTCCCTAACCCGTATTGTCTTCCCCAGTATCATATAATATATTGGTTCCCTTCTCATTATTATCATCCCCTTCTGCACCACCATAATGTTAAGGGAGCCCACCTCACTTTTGTTTTCTCTTTCTCTCCCTCTCTCTTTGGCTTTTATCCATTTGGCCCCATTCAGCCTACTGTTGTAAGACGTTTACCCCTATCCAGGTGTCAATATTTTCCTGGCAAGCGGTAGCGAGCCAGCATATATATATATATATATATATATTTTTGTTTGACAGCAAGCTAAATTTGTAAATTTTTCGATAGCATAATGTCTCCGGCGAAGCCGGATTTCTCTATACAATGCTGGCTCGCTATCGCTCGCCAGGAAGAAATCGACACCTGGATGGGGATAAACGTCTTAAAACAGTTGGCTGAATGGGGCTGAGTGGATACAAGCCAGGGAAAGAGAGAAAAAGAGAGAAAGATAAAAAAGCCGGTGACCCCCCTTAACTGTTTATTTGTCTTTCCTGTTTTTTGTTTTGTTTTTCTTAGTTGGTGGGAAAATGTGTTGTCTCCATCCTTACTGCACAGCTAATGCAAAGTTATGTAGCGAAATATGTTGTTAATTATGACAAAATAGCGTTAATTAATAGCTGTAGAGACCTAGTAGTTTCATATTTGTTCCACCAAGTATCGCGAAATTACCTGCTAAATTATTCATTTTTCCATCGATTAAAAAACATAAAAAAAAGTCACGTGATAGTAAAGATAGTGTTCATACGAGCACATTTTCCACCAATTTTCGATGGGCAAGTTTTTTTCTCGTACTATTTTGAGGCTCGTTCAAGTTTGTTCTCGTATTTTTTTGTAGGCTCTTTTGCATTGGAATCGGGAACTAGATCGAAGGTAGATTATGTTTGGTAGTATAATTTTTATGGAACTTACATTTTGAAGATGCCAGACAAATATTGCCGGAAAAAAGTGCTCTCAAGAAAGTATTTAGTGTATTCCTTTTTGGTGCAGAGTAATTATTATTTATACTTTTGTTCTCCTATCAAGAGAGTAATGTATAACAGGGAAGGTGGGACTTGACTTATGAACACAATTCAAAATTTTCAATAATTTCCAAGTTCCTAACTTATTGTCAGTACGGAGGGATGGACAGTGACACGAATTATTATTATTATTATTATTATTATTATTATTATTATTAGTAGTAGTAGTAGTAGTAGTAGTAGTAGTAGTAGTAATATTATCTTGCTCTTTTTGTTACAATGCTTCGAGTCACTTTGAGGCTTTACTTAGGCTGTCTATTCGTTCGTGTTAGTTATATATGAACTACGGTAATTTTTTCTTCTTTCTCTATCTCCTCCTCCCCCTCTTTCTCCCCCCCCCCCCTCCTCCTCCGCATCCATCCTCCTCCTGCTTCTCCTCCTCATCCCCGTCTCTTGATTACATCTGTCATATATCTGTCGCTTTTCTTATTATTTCCCCCTTGTTTTTATATTTTTATGCCAAAATCCTGATGAGTCTGAGTCTCTGTCTCTCTCTCTCTCTGTCTCTGTCTCTCTCTCTCTCTCTGGAGAATATGTGGTTTTCGCTATGCGGCCTGTCTGTCTATCTATCTATCTATCTATCTGTATGTATGTCTGTCTGTCTGTCTGTCGGCATGATTTATTAAAAAACTTATGGACAAAGTTAGACAACATATGGTCAGTACTTTTATTTGCTTACCATATAGCAGCGAGTAACTTTTGGTCCCTCCCAATAGTCCCCCACCAGCCCTTCCCAGTCCCCACCAGTTTTTCCCAATAACCCTTCCCAGTTCCCACCAGTTCTTACCAGTCCTTACCAGTTCTCTCAATTCTACACCAGTCTCTCTCAATACCATAAAGTCCTTCCCAGTTCCCACCAGTATCTCCCAATACCATAAAGTCCTTCCCAGTTCCCACCAGTCTCTCCCAATACCCTCAAGTCCTTCCCAGTTCCCACCAGTCTCTCCCAATACCCTAAAGTCCTTCCCAGTCCTCACCAGTCTCTCCCAGTACCCTAAAGTCCTTCCCAGTACCCTCAAGTCCTTCCCAGTCCCCACCAGTCTCTTCCAGTGCCCTAAAGTCCGTCCCAGTTCCCACCAGTCTCTCCCAGTTCCCACCAGTCTCTTCTAATACCATAAAGTCCGTCCCAGTTCCCACATCTATCCCAGGCCACACCTCAGCGAATCAATCAGCCTCTAGCTGTCCTCTACACTGTAATTAGCCCCCCAGCCCTTCATACAAGTCCATTCCAATCCTCACCAGTACCCTCCAATCCTCACCAGTACCCTTCAATCCTCACTAGTGCCCTCCAATCCTCACCAGTCCCCTCCAACCCTCACCAGTGCCCTCCAATCATCACCAGTGCCCTCCAATCCTCACCAGTGCCCTCCAATCATCACCAGTACCCTCCAATCCTCACCAGTGCCCTCCAATCCTCACCAGTGCCCTACAATCGTCACCAGTGCCCTCCAATCGTCACCAGTGCCCTACAATCGTCACCAGTGCCCTCCAACCCTCACCAGTGCCCTACAATCGTCACCAGTGCCCTCCAATTCTCACCAGTGCCCTCCAATCCTCACCAGTGCCCTCCAATCCTACCCAGTGCCCTCCAATCATCACCAGTCCCCTCCAATCTTCACCAATACCCTCCAATCCTCACCAGTGCCCTCCAATCCTCACCAGTACCCTCCAATCCACACAAGTGCCTTCCATACCTCACCAGTGCCCTCCAATCCTCACCAGTGCCCTCCAATCCTCACCAGTGCCCTCCAATCCTCACTAGTCCCTCCAATCCTCCCCAGTACCCTCCAATCCTCACTAGTGCCCTCCAATCATCACCAGTGCCCTCCAATCCTCACCAATGTCCTCCAATCATCACCAGTGCCCTCCAATTATCACCAGTGCCCTCTAATCCTCACCAGTACCCTCCAATCATCACCAGTACCCTCCAATCCTCACCAATACCCTCCAATCTTCACCAGTGCCTTCCAATCTTCACCAGTGCCTTCCAATCTTCACCAGTGCCCTCCAATCCTCACCAGTGCCCTCCAATCCTCACCAGTACCCTCCAATCCTCACCAGTCCTCTGCAATCCTCACCAGTCCCCCCCACTCTTCACTAGTCCCCTCCAATCCTCACCAGTGCCCTCCAATCCTCACCAGTGCCCTCCAATCCTCGCCAGTGCCCTCCAATCCTCCCCAGTACCCTCCAATCCTCACTAGTCCCCTCCAATCCTCACTATACCCTGTTCATTATAGGTAGGCCATAATCCCGACCCCAGCCTCTCATCACTCAAAAAGAACTACAGTAAATTAGCTAATATTTTTAACATTTGGGAAGAGTCAACCAATTAATAGGTGTGGAAAATTACAGCCCATTTGCTCTAGCCCTATTTTAGTTAAAGAAGTTATTGATAAAGATTGTTTTCCTTACATATAATGAATAGCCAAAAGTCCCTTCGTATCCTCACCAATCCTCACTAGTTCCCCCTCCAATCCATCTAAAACCCCGGTAAGCCAATCAGCCCCCAATCCCCAGCCTTTCCTGCCAGTCCCACCGTTGCTACCTTTTCAGTCCTTCCAATCCCCCTTCCAACCCATCACCGCAGAGAAGCCTCGCTCCCACCACCACCACCATCATCACCACCACCACCACCACCACCACCCAAAGCAAACTATTAGCCCTCCCAGTACCCCCGCCCTCCTTACCAACAGCATCATTGGTAATCAGCCCCCTCCCACCACCACCATTGGTAATCAGCCCCCAAGTAGCCCCCTCCCACCACCATCATTGGTAATCAGCCCCAGTAGCCCCCCTCCCACCACCACCACCATTGGTAATCAGCCCCCAAGTAGCCCCCCTCCCACCACCACCACCAAAACCATTGGAAATCAGCCCCCAAGTAGCCCCTCTCCCACCACCACCACCACCATTGGTAATCAGCCCCCAGTAGCCCCTCTCCCACCACTACCACCATTGGTAATCAGCCCCCATCCCACCACCACCACCGCCACCATTGGTAATCAGCCCCCAAGTAGAACCTCTCCCACCACCACCACCACCATTGGTAATCAGCCCCAAGTAGCCCCCTCCCACCATCACCACCACCATTGGTAATCAGCCCCCAAGTAGCCCCCTCCCACCACCACAACCATTGGTAATCAGCCCCCAGTAGCCCCCTCTCACCACCTACACCACCACCATTGGTAATCAGCCCCCAAGTAGCCCCTCTCCCACCATCACCACCACCACCACCATTGGTAATCAGCCCCAAGTAGCCCCCGTCCCACCACCACCACCACCATTGGTAATCAGCCCCCAAGTAGCCCCCTCCCACCACCACCACCACCATTGGTAATCAGCCCCCAGTAGCCCCCCTCCCACCACCACCACCATTGGTAATCAGCACCCCTGCAGCCCCCTTCCCACCACCACCACCATTGGTAAGCAGCCCCCCTCCCACCACCACCACAATTGGTAATCAGCCCCCCAGCAGCCCCTCCACCACCACTTTGGTAATGAGCCCCCCAGCAGCCCCTCTCCCACCACCACCATTGGTAATCAGCCCCCAGCAGCCCCCCTCCCACCACCACCATTGGTAATCATCCCCCCAGCAGCCCCTCTCCCACCACCACCGCCACCACCATTGGAGATCAGCCCCCAGCAACCCCCCTCCCACCACCACCACCAATGGTAATCAGCCCCCCAGCAGTCCCCCTCCCACCACCACCACCACCACCACCACCATTGGTAATCAGCCCCCCAGCCCTCAACAGCCCACCTGAGCTCAATGGCAAAGTTAAAACTCCAGGTCTGCCAGATGGGACCACCAGGGAAAGAGAGAGAGAGAGAGAGAGAGAGAGAGAGAGAGAGAGAGAGAGAGAGAGAGAGCAGTTGTCAAAATTATTATGATGACTAAATACGAACCGAATGTAATATCAAAGCCCTTACCTTTATGGAGTTATAGTCGTCCCATCATTATCATCATCATCATCATCATCATCATCACTGTAGGGCCTTTCCATAGTGGTTTATTCCAGCTTGGTTAGGTTGTGTGCATGGTGGGGATTGGTTGGGGTATGTTACTGTACCGGTTCCTCCTATAATACAGGCTCGCAATCGCTCACCAGGAAAAAAATCGACACCTAAATAACACGAAAAGTCTTAACATTGATAACAAATGGGGCAAAATGTCTTAGAATCGCCAAACTAATGGGCCAAACGTCATAAAATCTTAAATCTAATGTGGCTAAACATGAGGGAGAAAGGGGGCCAGAAATATCAACCATCTCCCCTTAATGTGACTGGCCAATAGCGCCGATGTGAACTGGTAGGGAGAGACTGGTGATGTGAACTGGTAGACTGGGGATGTTAACTGGTAGGGAGAGACTGGTGATGTGAACTGGTAGACTGGGGATGTGAACTGGTAGGGAGAGACTGACGATGACTGGTGGGTTGTTGTATTAATGATGAGGGTGTTAATGAAGGGTTGTGTGTTCGACTGTTGTGGATGACAGCTCTTGACATCACTGACACGGCCTTATACATACAGCCGGCCGCAGTTTAACCCTTTCAGTTCCGATGATGTTCTCCTAATATTATTATGGTTACGATTAGATCATGTTATTTAGCTGAGGAAGGACTTCTAGCAAGTAAATGGCGACACACAATCTCAATTAATCTTTTTAGCTACCATATATCCTTCTTAACCCAAAAATGGCGACCGTCCTCAATAGAGGTTTTTCTAGTGCACTACGACCGTCCTCAATAGACCCAGAGCATAAAGAAACCCTTAGAAAACACCCCAGTGGCACTCAAAACAAAGCAATTTGTGATTAGGTGAGATAATTCCCCTCCATTACTTGCTACCACTCCTACATTTGTGTCCCATATGTAGCGAAAGTCTTTAAAATGTGAAAACTAATGGGGCTAAACATGAAGGAGAAGGGGGTTCAGAATAAAGCAAATACTTCCCCTTAAGCATAGGAAAGACACCCAGTAGACTTTGTTCGGCATAGTGTCCTGTATATTATCAAGGATATAGAATGGGTATAACAATGGTATATCAAATCATCGGCTATATTGATGGTGATTTACCTTTATATCCTTGTATAAAAATGGGTTTATTGTATTGCCACCAATATACCTTTAAATTAGAAGATTGTTATGAACATTTTAATTGCCCTTCTACATTTATGGAAGTTATCTCGGAGTGAATGGAATCTTCTTATTAATTCGTTTTTTGACATGTATTTCGATTTTATTTTATTTAACAGTTCGAGGAGTCAGAAAGTAATCATTTATATCTTAGACTGTAAATACATACATACATACATACATACATGCATACATACATACATACATATACTGTATTATACGGTACCTTATTACATACATACATACTGTACATGCAATGGCTGAAATGCACTATATTTTCCCCATTGTGAGCCTTCGGACAGCATAAGCGAATATCTAAACCGCAAATATTAAATACAGACTTGGTGACAAAATGTGATTCAGGCTCGGATACCTTCAACAATTATATGGAAATATCAGTGTCTCAGAGTATACTATGCGTACGTACATGCAGTTATACACAAATAATTATATATCATTGGATGCTAAACACACACACACACACACACACACACCTTAGTATCCTGACAAACACATTACCCACTCGTACACACACACATACATTTCCTGGCTTGCTTGCAGACACTTACATAAATACAATACTCTCACAAACTCTCTGATATAGCCTAATTACACACACACACACACACACACACACACACACACACACACACACACACACACACACACACACACACACACACACACACACTTAGTCTACGCACCATACACAAGGGGAATCATAACACGAATAAGTTATAAGATCTTTCACTCACACACACACAGTCACACACAGTCACACAAGTTCTTCTTTCATTACTAACATTAAGTCCTGACCACCTCATTTGGATCATAAGGTGTGTTGTGTGATCAGTGTAACTATGTAATTTTTTTTCTCTCTCTCTCTCTCTCTCTCTCTCTCTCTCTCTCTCTCTCTCTCTCTCTCTCTCTCTCTCTCTCTCTCTCTCTCTCTCTCTCTCTCTCTCTCTCTCTCTCTCTCTCTCTCTCTCTCTCTCTCTCTCTCTCTCTCTCTCTCTCTCTCTCTCTCTCTCTCTCTCTCATCCTCCTGTACGAGAACATCCCACTAGCCATTACGATCACATCCCCGCTGCCTGACGTACGAGTATGACCCTCCACAGCCCTCTATAGGTACAATTGGGGGTCACTTCCAAAAAAGGACACTACCATTCGAGAAAAAAAGAAAGAACTAAATTGAACTATATGAAAATAAAGAAAATTAGATTGAAGTAGAGAAATATGCTGCTTTAATCTGTGTGACTCAATGATAACGTATTTCTTTAATCTTAACCCTTTCATTTCACTAAGACGAGTTCTTCAGTTTTCTTCTGGCAATCATTAAACAATAATATTTAGTTTTATACGATGGTATTATGTTTAAAAAGTGTTTGTGGCATTTAAAGGATAATTGAGATTAATTTTACTCCCATGATGGCTAAAGGTTCTTCCTAAGCTGTAGACAATCGGATAATGTTAACTAGAATACTAAACAAAATCGTACTGAAATGGCAAATATGGAGATTTGTGTTTTCTTTCGTCAGCACTCATATTCTTAATGTTATTGACGTAATGTTCTGGTTGGAATAGAGATGCTCACAGAAGCTACTTGTCCAGTATTTGTTGTTCCGATTCCTTTGATTGACGACTAGAGTGTGTTTTATTTTTAACTTTATTTTGGTTACTATTAGACGATTTTCCTCAGTTCCAGCACTTAACAGGCTTCGAACTATCTCACTTAAGGGGGGTGACCTGCTTTTTGTTATTTCTATCTTTCTCTGGCTTGTATCCATTTGGCCCCATTCAGCCTACTGTTTTAAGACGTTTATCCCCATCCAGGTGTCAATTTTTTACTGGTGAGCGGTAGCCAGCATATTTTTTATTTGTGTTTGACAGCAGGCTAAATTTGTACATTTTTCGATAGAAAAATTTCGCCGGATTTTTCATATAATGATGGCTCGCTATCGCTCGCCAGGAAGAAATCGACACCTACTGTAGGTGGGGATAAACGTCTTAAAATATGTGGCTGAATGGGACCGAATGGATACAAGCCAGAGAAAGAGAGAAAAGGACAGAAATAACAAAAGCAGGTCACCCCCCTTAACCCTTTATACTACCATAGATCCTTCTAAAACCGCCCAAACTCGTCTAAATATAGCCAGGCTATAATTAATAAGACATCCCCGGTACAGACTGGGTTAATTAAGGGGAGGTTTCCACTTGAAGGATTTTTTTATTTTTTATTGATCCCATTCTCCCTCATGTTTTGCTCCATTCATTTTAATATTTTAAGACGTTTGCCCCATTAGTTTGGCGATTTTAAGAACTTTCGCCCCATTTCTGTCAATTTTAAGATATTTCGTGCCATTTAGGTGTCGATTTTTTCCTGGCGAGCGATACCGAGCCTGTGGTTTAAGAGGAACCGTCCTTCGGCCGGGACATTTTTCTACCGAAAAATTTACAAATTTATCTTGAAAGGGGGTCAAGGGGGTGTAATTTTAAGCTTGATGAAGGTCTAGGGAACAAACTAAAAACCTGCCCTTAATACGATTATACATTGGCTGTCTCATGATCACAATTTGAAGGTAATGTATAGTAAATGATCTGTAATATTGAATAATGTGTTAGTGTTTAGTAATTTACGTGTTATTGTTAGTTTCCGAATATTTGGTTTGTTTACAGTGCATTATCATATGAATATTTCTGGCATCTAACTTACGCGCGGCTAAGTCAAATAGCCTAAAGTTTGTCGAGACCAATATTGTTTTGAATAACCCTTCTATTGCCATGGCGTAATTTTAAATATGTGTTGCCTTAGACCATTTTATAAAGCTTAGGAAGTATCTATAGAACAAAGGGGTAAACACTATCTCAATCTAACCTCTGACTTCTAAATGTTTGTCCTAAACTGAATGAAATCGTCATTTGTAGGCAGAATGGTACTGACGACATTTACACGGGCAACACCGGGTAGCCCTGCTAGTAACCACTAAAAGGAGAT